>JAOEGL010000002.1:1440000-1442702 GCA_034509955.1 Urosaurus nigricauda
TTAGGGTTAGGGTTAGGGTTAGGGTTAGGGTTAGGGTTAGGGTTAGGGTTAGGGTTAGGGTTAGGGTTAGGGTTAGGGTTAGGGTTAGGGTTAGGGTTAGGGTTAGGGTTAGGGTTAGGGTTAGGGTTAGGGTTAGGGTTAGGGTTAGGGTTAGGGTTAGGGTTAGGGTTAGGGTTAGGGTTAGGGTTAGGGTTAGGGTTAGGGTTAGGGTTAGGGTTAGGGTTAGGGTTGAGGGTTAGGGTTAGGGTTAGGGTTAGGGTTAGGGTTAGGGTTAGGGTTAGGGTTAGGGTTAGGGTTAGGGTTAGGGTTAGGGTTAGGGTTAGGGTTAGGGTTAGGGTTAGGGTTAGGGTTAGGGTTAGGGTTAGGGTTAGGGTTAGGGTTAGGGTTAGGGTTAGGGTTAGGGTTAGGGTTAGGGTTAGGGTTAGGGTTAGGGTTAGGGTTAGGGTTAGGGTTAGGGTTAGGGTTAGGGTTAGGGTTAGGGTTAGGGTTAGGGTTAGGGTTAGGGTTAGGGTTAGGGTTAGGGTTAGGGTTAGGGTTAGGGTTAGGGTTAGGGTTAGGGTTAGGGTTAGGGTTAGGGTTAGGGTTAGGGTTAGGGTTAGGGTTAGGGTTAGGGTTAGGGTTAGGGTTAGGGTTAGGGTTAGGGTTAGGGTTAGGGTTAGGGTTAGGGTTAGGGTTAGGGTTAGGGTTAGGGTTAGGGTTAGGGTTAGGGTTAGGGTTAGGGTTAGGGTTAGGGTTAGGGTTAGGGTTAGGGTTAGGGTTAGGGTTAGGGTTAGGGTTAGGGTTAGGGTTAGGGTTAGGGTTAGGGTTAGGGTTAGGGTTAGGGTTAGGGTTAGGGTTAGGGTTAGGGTTAGGGTTAGGGTTAGGGTTAGGGTTAGGGTTAGGGTTAGGGTTAGGGTTAGGGTTAGGGTTAGGGTTAGGGTTAGGGTTAGGGTTAGGGTTAGGGTTAGGGTTAGGGTTAGGGTTAGGGTTAGGGTTAGGGTTAGGGTTAGGGTTAGGGTTAGGGTTAGGGTTAGGGTTAGGGTTAGGGTTAGGGTTAGGGTTAGGGTTAGGGTTAGGGTTAGGGTTAGGGTTAGGGTTAGGGTTAGGGTTAGGGTTAGGGTTAGGGTTAGGGTTAGGGTTAGGGTTAGGGTTAGGGTTAGGGTTAGGGTTAGGGTTAGGGTTAGGGTTAGGGTTAGGGTTAGGGTTAGGGTTAGGGTTAGGGTTAGGGTTAGGGTTAGGGTTAGGGTTAGGGTTAGGGTTAGGGTTAGGGTTAGGGTTAGGGTTAGGGTTAGGGTTAGGGTTAGGGTTAGGGTTAGGGTTAGGGTTAGGGTTAGGGTTAGGGTTAGGGTTAGGGTTAGGGTTAGGGTTAGGGTTAGGGTTAGGGTTAGGGTTAGGGTTAGGGTTAGGGTTAGGGTTAGGGTTAGGGTTAGGGTTAGGGTTAGGGTTAGGGTTAGGGTTAGGGTTAGGGTTAGGGTTAGGGTTAGGGTTAGGGTTAGGGTTAGGGTTAGGGTTAGGGTTAGGGTTAGGGTTAGGGTTAGGGTTAGGGTTAGGGTTAGGGTTAGGGTTAGGGTTAGGGTTAGGGTTAGGGTTAGGGTTAGGGTTAGGGTTAGGGTTAGGGTTAGGGTTAGGGTTAGGGTTAGGGTTAGGGTTAGGGTTAGGGTTAGGGTTAGGGTTAGGGTTAGGGTTAGGGTTAGGGTTAGGGTTAGGGTTAGGGTTAGGGTTAGGGTTAGGGTTAGGGTTAGGGTTAGGGTTAGGGTTAGGGTTAGGGTTAGGGTTAGGGTTAGGGTTAGGGTTAGGGTTAGGGTTAGGGTTAGGGTTAGGGTTAGGGTTAGGGTTAGGGTTAGGGTTAGGGTTAGGGTTAGGGTTAGGGTTAGGGTTAGGGTTAGGGTTAGGGTTAGGGTTAGGGTTAGGGTTAGGGTTAGGGTTAGGGTTAGGGTTAGGGTTAGGGTTAGGGTTAGGGTTAGGGTTAGGGTTAGGGTTAGGGTTAGGGTTAGGGTTAGGGTTAGGGTTAGGGTTAGGGTTAGGGTTAGGGTTAGGGTTAGGGTTAGGGTTAGGGTTAGGGTTAGGGTTAGGGTTAGGGTTAGGGTTAGGGTTAGGGTTAGGGTTAGGGTTAGGGTTAGGGTTAGGGTTAGGGTTAGGGTTAGGGTTAGGGTTAGGGTTAGGGTTAGGGTTAGGGTTAGGGTTAGGGTTAGGGTTAGGGTTAGGGTTAGGGTTAGGGTTAGGGTTAGGGTTAGGGTTAGGGTTAGGGTTAGGGTTAGGGTTAGGGTTAGGGTTAGGGTTAGGGTTAGGGTTAGGGTTAGGGTTAGGGTTAGGGTTAGGGTTAGGGTTAGGGTTAGGGTTAGGGTTAGGGTTAGGGTTAGGGTTAGGGTTAGGGTTAGGGTTAGGGTTAGGGTTAGGGTTAGGGTTAGGGTTAGGGTTAGGGTTAGGGTTAGGGTTAGGGTTAGGGTTAGGGTTAGGGTTAGGGTTAGGGTTAGGGTTAGGGTTAGGGTTAGGGTTAGGGTTAGGGTTAGGGTTAGGGTTAGGGTTAGGGTTAGGGTTAGGGTTAGGGTTAGGGTTAGGGTTAGGGTTAGGGTTAGGGTTAGGGTTAGGGTTAGGGTTAGGGTTAGGGTTAGGGTTAGGGTTAGGGTTAGGGTTAGGGTTAGGGTTAGGGTTAGGGTTAGGGTTAGGGTTAGGGTTAGGGTTAGGGTTAGGGTTAGGGTTAGGGTTAGGGTTAGGGTTAGGGT